>CM055828.1:13266537-13284728 GCA_029582265.1 Zoroaster sp. YZ-2022 | reverse complement strand
ATGTTTATGTAAAATTGTGATCATTTATGTTTAGAGGTTATCAATAGTGTATTTAAATCAAAATCTTACCAATAAAACATCAGCATAAATTTCATAGCTGGCTCTAAAGAGTGATCATGTCATCCAACTGCTTTTTCTGCATTCCAGCAGTAGCTTGCCCATTAAACCTGCAGTACAAAACAAAAACACTTTCAACTGAATATGATGCAACAATGCTGTCAAAATATGTCAAAATTACAGGTAATAAATAATGCAGGAACATGAAATAAATGGAATAAATAGAAGTGGCATAACATCAAAGGGAGTGGTATTGGACATGTACAGACAGCCTCTTTATCCAGGTGAACATAGCTGTTGGCTGATTACTGTGCATACATACATACAAACATTTACTGTAACAAGCATGTATATAATTCAAGAGATATTAATGTAGCAGATTTGGGAATACATGTTGTGGTTATTTTCAGAAGGCCAAACAAAAAGTATCCGATTTCTGGTCCTCGCATGTGCATGTCAGCATTTTTTGCTATGAAACAATACATATATAATTTCAGCCAATATTTCAGTATACATGTTATGGATATGAAAGTCTGCCTGATTTGTGCAGCCTCTTTTAGCCACCATAGATGTAATACTTTGTGTATGGGAAATTTGGTCTGGTTCCAAAAACCGTTTATACAAAAAATATTTAAAAAAAAGTGTAGTTACTGCAACGATTGTGAAGCCGACCTAATTTAGACCAGAAAAATAGTAGACTTTAGGTTTGACAGATATGTCATGGATTGTATTGATCCATGTCAATTTACAAATCACTGAATTAAAAAAAACAACCCTGAATACACAAGTAAGTAGTAATTAAGACAAGAATGTTGTTCACTTAACATGGTGTCTTTTGTGGAGGCGCTTTCAACAATATGAATAGTATTTTTTTTTTTGCCAGAGCCAGCATGTATAAGCCGTTTCAATCGTGAGGGCATTTTTCTACGTTGCCAGAGGCATGTGTATAAGCCTAGGCGTGAAGCATTTTTATCGTTGCCAGGAGGCGCTTATGTATAAGCCCAATCGTGAGGCATTTTTACGTTATTGAGGCATGTGTATGTAAGCCTTCAGGCGTGAAGCGTTTTACGCTGTGAGGCGCGTAATGATAAGCGTAGGCGTGGAAGCATTTTACGCTAGGAGGCGCAGTGTGTATAAGCTTCAGGCGTGAAGCTGCGTTTTCGTTGTGAGGCGCATGTGTATAAGCCCAGGCGTGAAGCATTTCTGCGCCAGAGGCGCATGTGTGTATAAGCCGTGGCGTGAAGCATTTTACGCCAGGAGGCGCATGTGTGGCGTTGCGATAAGCGTGGCGTGAAGCATTTACGTTGCAGGAGGCTTATGTGTATAAGCCCAATCGTGAGGCATTTTACGCCAGAGGCGCATGTGGCGTATAGCCAGGCGTGAAGCGCTTTACGTTGTGAGGCGATGTATAGCGTGGCGTGAAAGCGCATTTATCGGCCAGGAGGCCTATGTGTATAAGCCCAGACGTGAAGCGCTTTTCAATGCGTTGTGAAGCGTAATGTGCGTATAAGCAGGCGTGAAGCATATTTTACCGGCTGTGTGGCTTACGTATGCTTTTATAAGCCAGGCTGAAGTCGCTTTCACGTTGTGTGCGCGCATGTGTGCATAAGCCGTAGGCGTGAAGCGCATTTTCACGCCAGAGGCGCATGTGTATAAGCCGCAGGCGTGAAGCATTTTCGTTGTGAGCTGTGAGTGCTTACGTATAAGCCGCAGGCGTGAAGCTATTTCACGTTGTGAGGCTTACGTATAAGCCGCAGGCGTGAAGCATTTTACTGCCAGGAGGCGCATGTGTATAAGCCCAGGCGTGAAGCATTTTACGTTGAGGCGCGTATGTGTATAAGCCCAGGGCGTGAAAGCGTTTCATTGTAAAATGCCAGGAGGCATGTATATGTATAAGCCGAGGCGCAGCTTATTTTACGCTGTGAGGCGTAGCAAGCGTATAGGCGGAAGCATTTCGCCAGAGGCATGTGTATAAGCCGTGAGGCGTGAAAGCCATTTTACGCCAGTGAGCGCATACGTGTATAAGCGTAGGCGTGAAGCGCTTTTACGCCAGGAGGCGCATGTGTATAAGCCGCAGGCGTGAAGCGTTTACGTTGTGAGGCGCATGTATAAGTCGTCCAGGCGTGAAGCATTTTGACGCCAGTGAGGCGCATGTATAAGCCGTGGCGTGAAAGCATTTTACGTTGTGAGGCGCATGTGTATAAGCCCGTAGGCGTGAAGCATTTTACGTTGTGGCGCATGTAAGCCCAGGCGTGAAGCATTTACGTTGTAACGAGGCATGTGTATAAGCCAGGCGTGAAGCATTTTACGCGCAGTAGGCGCACGTGCATATAGCCGTAGCGTGAAGCATTTGCGTTGCCAGGAGGCGCATGTGTATAAGCGTAGGCGTGAAGCATTTTACGTTGTGAGGCGCATGTGTATAAGCCCAGGCGTGAAGCTTACGTTGTGAGGCGCATGTGTATAAGCGTAGGCGTGAAGCATTTTACGTTGTGAGGCGCATGTGTATAAGCGTAGGCGTGAAGCATTTTACGTTGTGAGGCGCATGTGTAAGCTGGCGTGAAGCATTTTACGTTGTGGCATGTGTATAAGCCAGTGAAGCATTTACGTTGTGGCGCATGTATAAGCCCAGGCGTGAAGCATTTTACGTTGTGAGGCGCATGTGATATAAGCGCAGGCATGAAGTGTTTTAGAGAATATTATATTCTGGAATGGATAAACATGAAATAACAATAGGATACATGTACAATTAACACGGATGGTGTTTTATCTGTGTAATAGATGCAAGAAAAGTGATGATGGTTGCTGAACTTTACATCAAATTTTTTCTTCACTCGAAAATGTCTTGAACGTAAACACTGTGGCATACTCTTTTAAAATAGCATCCAATTATTCATAAATATTCATAATTTATATTTTTAAGAAGGGTTTGATTGGATGACCACTTTGTGAAACTATCAATGCGAATATTTAGTGTACCATTTTACAACAGAGGGTTGACTTACATACGTCCAAATCCATGCATGCAGAAACAATTTGTCACGAGAAAACAGCAGTGTTGTGCATTGCACACAGGTTGGAGGAGAATTTCTTTTTAATGAAGTGAGCTGTGAATCACCAATGAGTGTGGATTTTTCAGAGAAGGCCATGGTATGCTGAAGACCACATGCTGATGCAGTGTACATGTAAGTATTGTACTGTACAGTATGCATTGCATGCATTGTGGTGTACACTGTGGTGCATGTAACAAAAATGTAAACAATGCATTAAAGTGTGCATGAGTTACTCCTTGTGCGTTTCAGCTGTCTGATTATCATGAATCAGTCATTAACTTGTGAATGTGTTACTTCATTTGCAATAATCACAGCGGAACGATTAATCGAGTAGTAAAAACACAAGTACAATGTTAACTAGAGGTTAAGCTTTTGATGAAAACACTGACATGGGTTTTGGATGTATTGATAATATTGGGCACTGATATCCCAAGTTCTTTGTTTAGTGTTAATAAAGTTATGATATATTGAAATAAGCTGAAAATGCGCATTAATTGTAGTCATTGTATACAAAAGTTGCATTGTGTGTTCCTCAGGTGTCCAAGTAGTAATAACTCGTCCAAACGTAATTTTCGGCAAGACGCGATCGACAGGACGGGTGGGATGAGACTGAGTTTTTTGGGACAGTAGGTGGCAGGAGACTGATGAGGTGTTTGTTATTGTTTAAAATTGACATTATTGTTTGCAGTATTATCTGTACAGATACAAAATGTATTACTACAACAGTACAAAATTGCAATGAAGTGTTCGATGAAAACGA
The DNA here is from genome assembly GCA_029582265.1 of Zoroaster sp. YZ-2022. NCBI lineage: Eukaryota > Metazoa > Echinodermata > Asteroidea > Forcipulatida > Zoroasteridae > Zoroaster > Zoroaster sp. YZ-2022. The sequence continues at coordinate 13,280,861 of CM055828.1, read as the reverse complement.
ACACAGGGGTTTCGGCTACATGTATATTGATAATTATTGGGACAATGAGTTCTTTGTTTAGTATTTATGATATATTGAAATAAACTTAAAACGCATGAACTGTAATCATTGTACACACAAATTTCATTGTTTGTCCCATAGACGTTTGAGAAAATTTTTATGTGGATAAATGCAAAGGATGTAACAAATCAAGTTAATGCCATTCCATTAAATGTGTGCAACGATTCTCAAACAATTACAACATACGAAAACTAAGAACATCGTATTGTAGAATCAACCCACGTGTACAAACCCTGTAGCTATGTACAAACACTACGTCGTCATGTGATCATACCAACGTGTACAGTCCATATGGATATTTCCCTTTCTGCAAAACCACCACCGGACAAGAGTTGAATGACAACAGAACGTGCACTATTTTTATTACTATTGTGATAAAGGGTGAGAAAGGATGGTACCACATTCTACCCATAGTTGGTAAATTCGAGCAATAGCATTTCAAAGTTTATATTGCCTACATCATAATCTTCGCAGATTACACTAAAATGTTAATGAAATAACATTTACTGACGTAATTGGTTTTAGAAACTAAGTCACATTATGGACTTTCATATGGTGCATGTTTTGTTTTTATGCGATAATGCCAAGTGCTTACATGTATACGACAGCTCGTGTGTCGAGTTTTGTTTAGGTCAAGCTTTCACAAAGGTCAAGATGTCTTAATCCCCCGCAGGGTCACACTATTTGTTTAGGTCGACCGCAGATTAGACTAAAATGTTAATAAAATAATATTTACTGACGTAATGATGAGGTAATTGGTTCTGCAAACTGAGTCACATTACGAGCTTTCATGCTGCATGTTTTGTATTTATGTGAAAATGCGAAGTATGACTCGTAGGTCGAGTTTTGCGTAGGTTGAGTTGTCACAAGGCTCGAAAGCCGTCGTGGATCCTAGTTTTTCATGTCAAGTCATCACAAGGGTCGAGACGTCTTACCCCCCGCAGCATCACACTAAAATATGAATAACATGATATTTACTGACGTTATGATGACGTACTTTGTTTTAGACACTAATTCACATTACGGGCTTTCATATGGGGCATGTTTTGTATTGTATAACATCATCCATCGACAACTTTAACGTGTTAAACCTATGGGGTTTTGGCGGAAACAAGAAGAAAAATAATCTAACGAAAACAATAGGGTTTCGGCGACCAGGCCGAAACCCTAATTACTACTTGTGAGCACTTGAGTAATTGCAATACTCACCCAGTACTACATAGAATGTGAACACCCTGGAACAGGAGTTATCAGAAACTCCTGAACAAATTTCAATTTTACATTGATTGATCCAAAGAAGCGTAAAGGGGACATGTACATCAGTTGTGAAAAATGACCATTTAAAGTGCCAATTGCCCTATTTTGGATGTATCTTCTAGACTTTACCTCACAACTATATACCCTAGATCTTCCTCTGGCTGGTTTTCCAATGTTGTCCTCTGGATCTAGCAGACATTGAACTACATTCTTGTAGGGCCTTGTAAAGGCACTTCTATTAGAAAATCCAAAAGTATATTTCAAAGGGTAACAAGGCCAGTGATCATTTGCCTTAGATGCATCCATAAAGTTGAAGGTCTGGTCCCATTGTACTAAATCACTACAACAATAAAGACGTACTCACATAACAAAGTAGATACCAGTAAGCATCTCTAACATGAAGACTGAGTCTAGTGGAATTCTAGGAGTCTTATGGATGTCCAGATTAAATTTGCTCTTAGGATCTCTTTTAGCTGATTGAAGCTTTCCTGTTTGTTGTACTTCAGAGAATCCACAAAGAACCAATCTGGCAAAACAAAGATTTATTCATTTAAAAACCATTGGTTAAGCAAAAACCAGATGAACAAACGAATATAGGTTATCAGGCAAAACATTATGATACATAATAACCAAATAAACAGTAATGTAAAAACATTTGGCCCTTTTTTCAAATATTAATAACAGAATAACAAATTATACTTTGCTGTTTAATTGTTTTACTATACTTTGTAATACATTTAAGATGCTATTATTAACAACTGATTCAGTTTAGTGAGCACACACTCCTCTCCACACACTCCCAGTCCCACCAGTTTCCTGCCTGCATGCTTCAATGCACTACTCCTTCAGCATCCAGTCTTCGCTTGATCTTCCAGCAGCCTACTTAAGCAGCAGTATCTCCCAGAGTCCGGCATTCTCCTGAAGATGATCAGAGCATACTGATCGAAATGTCGAGTTGTAACCTCCAGTTCTTTTTGGAACTAATTACTACTCAATTTAGAATTTCACATGGTGCCATTGCAATTAGTCTTTACTTATTGTCAAGGAATTAGTAACACAAATTCCACAAATTAACCAAAATAAAATCCAAGGTTTGTTCAATCATAACGGTAACAAAATTAAACAAAAATTAAAAGTTTTTTTTACCTAGAGCAGATCTGGCTGAAAAAAGCATGTGAAACTGGTGACAGAAACCCAATATCTGCATTGTACTGTGACAATACATGGGTAAGCACATTAAATCTGAAAACAAATGATATGATTTCTTGCTAAATTAAAAAGCAATGAATGCACCTCCTGCAGAAATATTTCAACCAATTGACCTGTCAAAGATTTACCTTTCTATAATTGATTTTTAATTTTTCATATTTACTCACTCTTTTCATCATAATATTCTCATCATCTGTTTTGAAACAGACATTAAAAAACAAATTCCTTTGCAACCTGAATACAAATTACCTATACTTGTATTACTTGTGTTGATCCATCAGTGTTTTGTATGCTAGATCATTTCGGTTCTGAATAACAAGGGTTCAAATCTAATACTACATGTAAAACACACCATTGGTATTTGAATTTATAACAGCCCCGTAAGCTGGTGCATGGCATTGTATGAAAGTACAATAAGCATGGCAATGACTTTGCTTCCTTGCCTTAATTACTGGAAACACCTTGCAAGTATCATACCCAAAGGAATTAACAGCTTTGTCTGATATGACACCAGTTTGTTTTCCTTGCTAGTTTCTATCCTTACCTATTTTGAATAGTGAGTTCATTAAGCTGAGACGAGGGACCCCTAGTGATGATACAATGGTCACTTTGCTGATAGGAAAGAACATTTTCTGTCAACGCCAACTGGCTGACTGGCTGATGATACAAAAGTAAATATCTTTATTTCAATTAGTCCAAAATACAATTCTCAACAAATTGAGGCATTAGTGTACATAGTGGAGAGTGAACCACACTGCCATGCAATCCACTGGATTATCAGTTTATACAAACTCAAAAAAAAAGAAGGTATTCAATACCTTGGGTTGGACAAAATTGGGGATTTAAAAAAGTTCCATCATAACACAAACCTGAATGGTAATGGCTCAAAAGATCTCTAAAAATCAAAAAAAAAATTACATGGTATTCTTTAAACTGGTAAAAAAAATCAAATCAATTGTTTATCACCTGACAGAAGAATTTCATCAGTCTATAAATATCGCGAAACCCACTGCTACATTTATGTGTATATTCACCTCGTGCATATCGTAGCCCTCTAGTGGTGAAATGTACTTCAGCTGCGAGCTCCGGGCTTTATGCGGTTCAATTTACAGCATCTTTACTGTACAAACATATCACAACAGTATGGTCGCGGCGGCATCACTTGAATGATTAAATAAAGTCATTTTATATACCAGCTAGAAATTGTTCCTGCTGAATTCCACACTCTCATCCACAACCTTCCAACATTGTGACTTGATGCTTATTTTGTGGGAACAGGTCACATAAGTTATACACAGATTCTGTGTGTGCTGTCTGCAAACAGTGAATATTAAAAACAAGCCAAGGGATTAGTCAGTGTAGACTGATACCAAAGTTTGATAGCATTGTTTTGGCCCTTATACATCAGAAATCATAATTTTTTTTACCTCATGATAAATGGATGGCTTGGCAAGTGTTGGTACTGTGAAGGATTCTACTCTAGAGATACCATCTGCATCAACTGCCTCCTGTTATCAACCAAAATAAATAATAAAATCAACAATTAAAGTGAAGTAAACTGATAGGCAAAGAAAACTTGACTTGATATGAGCCTGCAACCTATGGGTTAACCATACCATTACTCTACCAACGGAGCTAACAAGCCACATGGTCATGATCAATCCTATCAGCTGGAATACAAAGGTTGAATAAGGTTATTAAAATTTGTTCATGTACATAGTGATATAAATGTGAACTAACTGTTTGAACTAACTTCATTTAAGCTAGATTGTTATGTTTAATACATGTAGCTCATTTGATATTGAACTTTTCTTATAGCATATATTTAATTCTGACATCATCACTTTTTCTTTGTTCATCAAAATCCAATTTATAATGTGCCTTTTAATTTATTGATTAATGACCATACAAAATGGCAAATATTTTCAACCCTATTTTAAAAAGTAAGTAATTCTAAGTAGGAATAACAAAAAATAAGACATTCTTTTTCTTGAACCATTATTTTTCTTTAACCTTTCAAACAACCTATGAAAATGTACTTTGCCACTACCACGAATGGCAGGAAATGAAACAAAAGCCGTCACGGACACTTTCACTGAGCCTATTTTGATGACGTACATTTATGGAAGGATGAACGCTACAACTGTTTACTGTGGTACGTTTTGTACACAAAGCATATTACATCACATACAGCTGCAAAAATAAGATTACTAACTATGACTAGTGATTTTGAAGAAGTTTCCAAAAGTAGTACTGACCAATTGCGTTGTTCATCATCATCATTTGATGGAGATTATACTGATGCCAAAGTTGATTTTGGTGGTATCAGTATAATCTCCATCAAATGATGTCCAAGATTGTAGATTCGCCTCTGTGCAAGCACATAGCTGCAGCATAGGGGCCTGCCTTACAGCATTCAGAGTCACAAAAAATGTATGACTCTGGAAGCTCTGTAGTGCATTCTGATCGCTTTATTAATATTTTTGGTGTTGCAAGAAAAACGGTAGCCTACTCCACAGTGCAGTAGCCAGGATAGGTTAACAAATTAAATTTTTAAAATGTTTATGGGCCATCAAAAAGTGGGGGGGGGGGGAGGGGGGGAGGGGACATTTGATATACTGTCCCCCCTTTGGACACACTATGACCATGTCTCACAAAGACCTCACAGATAAATTTTACTGAGAAAGTTTGACTTACCATGTTATATATACCCAGTAAGAGACTTCCAGCTCTACTGCAATTCTACAAAGAAGAAAAAACAAGTAACATTAAAATAGCAAATGGAAACAAGACAGTAATAATATGATAATACACAGCTTTGTATTTGATTCATCAAACCTTGAGTCCAAGTCAGGAGTCCTCAGTGTTGAGTAAGAGTAAGGATTCATGAAGCTCGAGTCTGAGTAACGAACATAGAGTCAGAGTCACCAAATTTAAATTTAACAGGAATACTACATATTGCATTCAGACATCCAATATTTCCTGTGCCAATTCTGCCACCATTATGATTTAAACATGTGTGTGGTAACTATTTTATTTTAATTAAGATGTTTTTCAAATTTAAAAGGGAATTTGTTCATATTGAGTAATATTTATTGTTGAGTCCAAGGCCAAGTTATTGTGAATGTACATGACTCCTCGGATTCGAGTCAGACTCGAGCCACAAGTTGTATAAGTCTGATACATGGGTCATTCTATGCATAAATAACTTGTGATATTAAAGCATTGTTAAACTATTTATTTAAAAAGCATATGATCATTTTTTATATTCATGTGCTTCACCAGGATTTATTCAGGGGGTTAATTTTGGTTAATATTGGGAAATTAAGCTAGCACGTATGCGTAAGTATTGTGGTGTGGGGTCCAACAGCCCACTTAGGGCCTCTCGTTAGATCTAGGGGCAAAGCCAATGCTGGGGTTTCAAGGGAAGAAGCCCCAAAAGCTCTGAGATTTTAGTAATTTTGGGAATCCAAAATATTGTAGTATGTAAAGTCCAGGGGCCTGCTCAGGGCACCTCATCAGGTCCAGAGGCAAAGCCCCTCATGGGGTTCCAGAAGGCAAAGCCCCTCATGGGGTTCCAGAAGGCAAAGCCCCCCATGGAGTTCCAGAAGGCAAAGCCCCTCATGGGGTCCCAGAAGGCGAAGCCCCTCATGGGGTTCCAGAAGGTGAAGCCTACTTGAAGCAATTTTGAGAATCCAAAATAATGTGGGGCTTGGTCCAAAGGCCTGCTGTGTACCTCAACCTCCCCCAACCCCCTGTGGGTCCAGTAGTTTCCATCATAAACGGGAAATAGCAACTGCGGATCGTCACCGGATCACAAATAATAAACAAATGAGAGCTCTTAAAAATCAATGTGTACCAGTGCCTTTGGTTAAAGGCAGTGAGCAAATGTGCGAGTTATGAAAAACTGTATGAACCTGATGTATTGCTAAGCTATGCAGGTAGTTCCATATAACAGCTGGCACAAACTGCAGGCAGAAACGCTTGAGTTCAAAGTCTCCTGAGCGGTAGAATTCATAAAGCTGACCACATACTGACTCCTGAAGCTGTCAAATTTTAAACAAAAGTGAAATATTGATGATGCTCATTACGTACAGAGAAAGAAAAAATAGGCATAAATATAAGCAGATTTTCCCAAAATAAAACATCATTCGGTGTAGTAAAATAATGTGTTTTTCCTATTACAGTAGGGCTAGTAGGTGGGTAAATACTCTTTTTCCCCCAAATTTGTATTGCCCCATCAAATGGTTGACAATACATGTACATTGTGTATTTTGTTTTCTCAGTCCGTCACGGTTCCCCATAATGCATTGCAAAGTGGGTGTGTGAGATAGGCAAAACCTGAACAAACAATCGGAAAATAGCGACCTTGACCTTTGAATTTTAAACAAAAAACTTTGAATTTATTTCAAACAAGCAAAGAATAAATTGCATAATAACCATCTTTGAACTCCTCACCAAAATCAATTATTTCTGATTTCTTAAGATGGATCTTTCTTTGAAGTGTGATGAAAACAAATTATGCAGCGTACAACTTAACGTTTAAATATATTAAAACAAAGTTTTGATCTACTATACATGTACATTGTATGTCACACATATCCAGGTACTCATGTACAGTTGCACACTATATGCTGTACCTGATACTACGTGAGCTGTACTGAACTTACATGTACATGGGAGTGAGGTTGTTGAAGGATATCAAAGATGGATTTGATGAGCTGGATGTCATCTTTGATCTTTCCACAAAAGCAAGGAATTTCTGATCCACTTAAAGACTGAAATAAATTATCAAAAATGTACAAGTAAAATGGAGTTGATTGTTTTAAAATCAAACAAACTTTCTTTAAAAATGTTTCACCCATATTTTACCAACAAAATTTGTTGTTGTCATTGAAACATTGATAAGTTCCTATTAGAAAGGAATACACGTACAATTTACAAATACTTCGAAATGAGATATTTCACAAAATAGTTTAACCGTAAAAAAAGTGCCAAAATGAAATTATGACGGTGCCCGCCATAAATTAATTTTGGTACATATTTATGTAAAACCATGTTTCTCATGATTATTTTAAGAAATGTGTCATTTTAAAGCATTTATATAAATAGAAATAGCATCGTTCCAATAAAAAATAAAATCACAGAACTTCAGACCAAATAATTGTCAAGATGATTGGTACCTTTACCATCTTCACAAGTTAGCTTTTGGATAATTATTTGGTAATTTTGTAATCCTGTTATAACCAATATTATACCCTCTCTTTAAATTAAGGTAATTTATAACAAATAAAGCTACAGATCTACATATATAAAATGTCACACATGGATCCTTGTCATTTGATTGGTGGAACACACACCACGTGTCATCCACTATTTTCACTCCAAATATTCTTCTAAGAGAGTTACTTTAATAGAAATTACATAAATTACAATTTTGTATAAACCATGTTTAAGGGAGTGTACACTTTTGGTATTTAACTGATTACAGAATAACTGAGTTATAATGTACAAACTTACTTGATGTGATGGTACACCATAAGTAACATTTTTCAGAAAACATAACATTTTTTACAAATTTGAAATGCATCATCAATGCCATAATTATTTCCAAATTAGAATGCATGTACACAAAAAACCTGTATACTTTTTCATTATTTTCGAAATAAGCTGAAACATTGACGGGTTGGTCTCTGGACATTTCTCTTGATTATAAATTTTACGTATGGAAACATTTAACCCTGCTACTGTTTGACCATTTGAAACCATTCAAAATTTCCACTTACCAAAATGCCCATTGGTTTTGCACACACAATACCATTTGAACAGTGTTGGTAGCAAGCTTTACTACCATTCAAATCCATTCAAATGCATAGAGGGTCCATTGATTTACCACTTAGAAGTATCCAAACAAGGTTTTGTATTAGCTGACCTACATGTACCATTCAAAACCATTTGGGGGAATCAATACTGTACCCAGTTATTTCACCACTCAAAAACCACAAAAGCGAATGGTTTCAAATGGTGGATCAACTTGTATGAAAAAGGTACCAGAAGTAGGAGGGTTAACACATTTTACCAAACATGAACACTCTCTACAGCAAAAAATACTGAGTACATGTAGTTAGTTCTGGATAAACATTATGTTGAAACCAACCACTAGCTTAAGAAATTACTCACATTTCAAAATATTAATAATTTTTTTTTTTTTAATTGTATTGTAATTAAACCCTTGCTGATCAATGATTGCCAATAAAGGATCCTAAAAAATTAATAATAATACAAAATACAACAAATCTTTCAGTATCTTACCCAAAGATTACCTTTCTTTGATCAAACTTTACTAACTAATCAATCAACTATGGTGTAAGGCTGAACAATCTAAATAAACGTTTAAAAACTTCCTGTATCACTGGAAGTGAAAGTCATGTCAGCAATAACATGTTTGACACATGAAAATGTATACATAGCACACATTTTCAGTTCATTACAAACACCAGATATAGAGAACTGTATATTGTATCAACCATGAAAAATGATATTTCAAAACATTTAATTTGGTTTGTAACACATGTACATGTAATTGTCTTGACATACAGTACATGTAGTATAATGTCAGTAATTCAGGCAGTATACTTAAAAACAAATAATAACATGACTGTAAATGTGAATATATATCTGTCAAGAGCAATTTTATCATACATATTGATAATCATGTAGACAGTGGTACTGTATGCACCTATCAGATGGATTAAAGTCACAATGATTGTTTTATTTAACAAGACAAAAAGCATACATTACATTACCTTGTATTCAGTCAGCCATTTTTGGACTATCCTCTCTGCCATTATTATTCTTCAAAGCAATATGTGTGAGCTTTAATGCTGGTCTGTTTAGAAGAGACAAAACAAAATAGAAAATGTACTGGTAACAATGTGAGCCTACATGTATACTGTCCAAAGTATTACAAAGTGTGCAAGCTTGCTATAACCTACATGTACATGTACATATGCACATGTCTGGCAGCATTACCAAAATGCATGTACATGTACACACAATGGGAAAGTCAACAAGTTTGTGTTCCCTGCTTGAGAGCATCATGGAAGAAGTGATTGAGGCTGTCGGAGTCAGTTCAGTTTTAGTATATTTTATTCTACATGTATAATTATGGAGACACAATAGGGTGAGAATCAAGTATTTGGGTGGAGTCTTTTATTCAGTCAATCATGATGTGTGTGTGAGTGTGTAGTATTTAAGGGCCTTACCAACTTTAGAAAATTTAAAGAAAGCTTGGGAACAGGATGATTTTAACAATTTATTTGGCAGCGATTACAGGCTCCATTTCTATTTTTGGCAGACAATTGGGGATTGAAGTCAGCAATGAGACACTGAAACCCGTAAGTTATTTCAAGAGTTTCTGCCTGGAAAGTGGAAAGAATGATCAAGGTGAGTCGCAACATCGACTTAGAACTGTGGGCTTTATCTAGGATATAGAGTTGTCTTCAGCTAGCGATTACTGGCACACACTATCAAGGCTATCATTCAACATGCAGAATGAATGCCAGGTGTGGAACTCAACACAATGGAGTACTAATCTTTTTGACCACCAACTACCAGCCATCCAACTCATGAGTTTTATTAGGGTTTCGCCTGGTCATGAAACCCTATTGTTTTCAGTTGATTATTTTTCTTCTTGTTTCGCCAAAACCCCATAGGTTTAAGCGTGAAAGTTGTCGATGGATGATGTCATACTTGTAATATTTGGAGTCTGGCGAGATCTCAAACACGAACTCAAGATGGCTGCTTTTTATTAAGATAACTGACCATGGCATTGGCCACATCCATACCTATGGTGGCGCTATTACAGATAGCTTGTCTAGATTATTACAATACTGAGCATCGTCACATCAATACAAAACATGCACCATATGAAAGCCCATAATGTGAATTAGTGTCTAAAACAAAGTACATCATCATAACGTCAGTAATATCATGTTATTCACATTTTAGTGTGGCTGGGGGCGGGGGTAAGAGCGTCTCGACCCTTGTGGACGACTCGACACAAACAACTAGGATCCACGACAGCGCTCAAGCCTTGTGACTCGACCTCGCAAAAACTCAACCTATGAGTCATACTTCGCATTTTCACATAAATACAAAACATGCAGCATGAAGCTCGTAATGTGACTCAGTTTGTAGAACCAATTACCTCATCATTCGTCAGTAAATATTTTATTAACATTTTTAGTCTAATCTGGGACATATAGATTGGCGAGAATGGACAAGTCGACCTAAACAAATAGTGTGACCCTGCAGGGCATTGAGACATCTTGACCTTTGTGAAAACTTGACCTAAACAAAACTCGACCTATGAGCTGTCATATACATGTAAGCACTTGGCATTTTGCATAAAACAAAACATGCACCATACATGAAAGCCAATAATGTGACTTGCTTTCTAAAACCAAATACGTCTTCATTCGTCAGTAAATATTATTTCATTAACATTTTAGTCTAATCTGCGAAGACTATGATGTAGTCAGTATAAACTTGAAATGTTATTGCTCGAATTTACCAACTATGGGTAGAATGTGGTACCATCCTTTCTCACCCTTTATCACGATAGCAATAAAAATAATGCCGTTCTGTTGTCATTCAACTCTTGTCGGTGGTGGTTTTTGTCGAAATGGAATTTTCCATAGGGACTGTACGTTGGTATGATTACGTGATGACGTAGTATTTGTACATAAGCGCAAGCTACAGGGTTTGTACACCGGGTACACGTTGGTATGATTACGATGACGCGTGGTGTTTGTACATGTACATAGTGCAAGCTACAGGGTTTGTACATGTTGAGCGCAATCTTGGGATCTGCAGATTGTGCAGTGCAATCTCGAGATTGAGCAAAATTGGGCGCAATCTCTGCAGATTGCGTGCTCAATCTCAGATTGCGCTGCCTATGATGCTGCGCAAATTGAGGGATTCTGCAATTTAGAGTATTTTTGTGTTAAATGACACAGGTACATGTAGGTATGCAATAATTTCACAACACAATTTGTATGTATCATATTGCCCACAAGAATTTTGAAATAAACAAAATAAATACACAAATTTATTTCCACACAACAAATGACAGAATTAAGATACTGTAATAACCCATGCTGTAACAAAACAAGCTCTATTTATTTTTAGGCCAAAACAATAACGAGTAATAAACCACTCAAATTTCAAGGAGCAACTTTTTTTTTAAATAACAGCTCTGTGAATTAATGAATACACTGCCTACGACTTTGGGGAGTTCTAATGTACAACTTTGATTGCAACACCTTACATATATATAAAAGTGAGTGAACTGGTTTGTACACACAAGCATCAATAACTCATTCTGGCTGCAGTATAAGTAGTCACGCGCCCGAAGTCCATAATTTTTGGCGTGTTAAAAGGGTCAGGGACAATCTCGAGATTGAGTGCGCAATCTGGGTTGGCGAAAGCAGGCTGAAATCTGCAGATTGCGCAAATCCCTAGATTAAGCTCAACATACACATACATGTATGGGTTGATTCTATCATGATTCTACAATACGATGTTCTTTGTTTTTGTATGTTTGAATCGTTTGAGAAGTCGTTGCACACATTTAATGGAAGGGCATTAACTTGATTTGTTACATCCTTTGCCATTTATCCACATACAGAATTGTCTCAAACGTCTGGGGGACAAAACAATGAGAATTTGTGTGTACAATGATTATAGTTCATGCGTTTTAAGTTTATTTCAATATATTGTAAAATACTTAAACAAAGAACTCAGTGTCCAGCAATAATTATCAGCAATATACAATAGCTGAAACCCTGTGTTCGTTTTCATCGAACATTTTCATTTGCAATTTTTGTACTATTGTAGTAATATCTGTACAGATAATACTGCAAGCTTAACGTAATGTCAATTTCGAACAATAACAAACACCTCATCAGTCTCCTGCCACCTACTGTCCCAAAAAACTCCCTCAGTCTCATCTACCCACCACGTCCTGTCGATCGGGTCTTGCCCACAAAAAATACGTTTGGGGACTGAGTTAGTACTACTTGGGCGCCCTAAGGAACACACAATGCAACTTTTGTATACCAATGACTACAATTAATGTGCATTTTCAGCTTATTTCAATATATCCATAACTTTCTTAACACTAAACAAAAGAACTTGGGACATCAGTGCCCAATATTATCAATACATCCGAAACCCATGTTAGCGTTTTCATCAAAAAGCTTAACATCTGGAACTTTCAACTTGTGTTTCAAAAATAATATTGAAAACCTTTGGTAACAATGGAAACTGTGGTTTAAATCATAAAACTTAGATGTGGTAAATTCATGGTTTTAATGACTGTAGTGGCCCGCAAAGGGTCTGCTGGCTGTGACAGTCATGACTGCGTGCAAAGCGTGCAGTAGCTGAGAAGAGTAATGATGGCAGCCTTTGGTGTCAAGGCACACACGACAGCCCAGACACCCTACCTGAAAAAGACCACGCACACAAACGCGGTAGCAATGGATTTGGCACTCTTTTCAAGTGGATTCATGGGTTGCCGCATGCACCTTGACTGAAGGATATGATGATGGCAGGTGGTGGATTGTAAGCTTAACATTTGGCTTTATTGCTCTGCTTGGCATTTAGCTGCTGAATAACATTTGTATGTTTCTTAGAAGAAACAAAAACCGATGTAATTTTTATCTAGTTTTCGTTAAAGGTACAAAATAGACAACAGGAAAACAATTTAAATCGGAAGTTATTTTTTTTAGATTCAAAATGGCTGGCAAAGAACCAGATAGCTGGCATAATTATACAAGGGCGTACATGTATTAATGTGTGAAACTTTCATTATTTTTTGTTTAGCCTTAATAGCCCTTGGGTTGGCCTGGGTACCCCTTGAAATTTTGAGGCAGCTAAGGCCAATTTGGCTGTGCCCTCTCAATCTTAAAAGGTTGAGGACTGAAATACCAATGTTGTACCTTCCTTTTAAGGTACATTTTGTTCTGAACAACTTCAACTAGAGCGAAGGGAATGGGGGGAGGCTGAGCGTTCGAGGGGACCTGTGTGCTGCATGTTTTAAATTTGTTCGAAGCAAGAATACTGTTGTGCCACACCCATATTGCATCATTATGGACACTGTAGTCATCTGTTAAACATGAGGGTGTATGACATGATAGTGTATATATACATGTACATACATGTAGGTTATCTTACATGTATACTACTGTACCTGTATAGTCAATGTGTGTAATGTTATTATTAGCAGGGTCCCCTAACTTGGTGCAACTGGTGCACTTCCAATGTTACAACTGTATTAAGAATTGCTAATGGATGCAGGCGAAACTCATCCAGATCCATTTTGATAGTTACTGTTGTTATAAAACAAAATCAGGGATGCCAGTGACTCTTTCCTTCAGAGCCTGAAAAAAAATTAAGCTGCTTGAAGGAAGGGGTCCACCTTCCCCAGCTCAGACCAAAAACAATAAAAAACATAACAGCGATTTTTTATATTAAAACATAAAGAAAAAGAAATTCTGACCCCCCTGCAAAAATGTCTGGATCAACGCCCTGTCGAATGTGTATGTACACACTGATTTCATGGTTTATCTCATAATGGTTAAAAGAAAAAGAAAAAAACAGTCTTATAACTTGACATTTTACATACCATTTTAAAGCACACTGTATAGGCTTGAGTGCTTTGAAGCTTGATCAGTAATTCTCTAAATAATCATCTAAATTTTCCTTGTCCTCTTGTGACTTGCAGCAGCTCTTGT
>CM055828.1:13250054-13266037 GCA_029582265.1 Zoroaster sp. YZ-2022 | reverse complement strand
AATATGTAAAAGGTGTGGCACTTTTGGTTAATACATGCTGTTTGACTGACAGGCATGGCCATAAAGGTATTTTAAAAATCTTGATGATTGTACTTGCTTTCAAGTGCAGTATTTAGTGTGATCGGTGACCGGTCTTTCCACACTCTTAAAATATTTTAAAGAGTTTGGTCAGTGACAACTCTTTATAAAGTTGGGATTTAACTTTTAAAAGTGTTGAATTAACATTGATAAATTTACACTTAACTTGACTCCGTGTTAGTTCAAGTCTTTCTTTGAGCTGAATTTACTTTATAAAGTGTTGTCACTCACCGAACTCTTAAAAGGTTGATTCAACACTTTAGTTTTAATAGTGCACTAACAATATAATTCAAGAAGGATGTAGCATGAACCAGTCGTAGAGAATTTCCATATGATTACGTCACTAGCAGGAATTTAAAAGCCAATGGGTTGCAAATTCACCTTCGAACAAACTCGAGTGACTTTATCAAGGGGGGGGGGGGAGGGTTCTTCATTAATAAAATACATTTCCCCATTTTAAGAGACGTTATGTCAGGAAGGAAACTCGACATAAGTTTTATTAGGCCTATTTAAACCTAATGTCAAATACTGTAACAAAGAATTTTGTCCAGACCCCTTTTGTCCACAATTCAGGAAATACGAATATAGCCTCTTTTGTTAATACGTACAACAGCTCTGTTGAAGTGATCCACTGAAGGGATAACTTTCCACCAGGAAGGCGATTTTAAGACAAATTAAAGAGGGCCAATTCAGGGCCGGATTTAGACATGTGGAGGCCCACCCTACCTTAGAATACCAAAAACTAAAAGGTGACAAGAGTCACAAGACATAGTTACAGTCATCCATAAAGTAATTTTTTTTTCAAGTAGAAAGAATCTGAATAAGCAAGCAAGCAGGTCAATCATAACAAGAATATAGTACAGTACATATATTTACAGACCAGACACTTTACGAGACTTGACCCTTGCAAACCATACGTAAAACGCGCACAATATGGTTTTGATTGATACGTGCGTGTCGTTCAGGTCAGCCTACATTTTTTCCTTACAAATTTTTTTTTTTTCATGAAATATGTGGAGGCCCCTGGTTGTGGAGGCCCCTGGGCAACTGCCCAGCTTGCCCAGTCCTAAATCCGGCCCTGGGCCAATTTGTTTCACTGCACTTACATATATGTACAGTACGTACATGCACTGTATGCAAAAAGGGATTCTGAGAAAAATTACGTTTTCAATATTTTACCAGGCGTATAGTCCCTCTGTATTAAGTCGAAACGGTTTTACTATAATTATACTCAAAATAAATTCAAACGATTTCAAAATGTGTATGATAGACCATAGGTAGGTTTATTCTGACGATACTTCACTGAATCACCATTACCAACTTAATTATACACGTTTGCAAATTGCAGGTGGGTAAATATTTGTTTAGGACCGGCTATGGAGAAAGCTTTATGAATTTATAACTGGACTGACCATAAATTAATTTCCGGACTAAATAACAATAAAACTATGCGTCTGATAATGGTTTTTTGGTATTGTTTTTGTTATTTTAAAATATTTTTATTACTGTCCCTCGTCAGTTAGCATAAGCATTATCTGACTGAGAAGAAAATGCCGGGAATTGCTGGAAAAATTCAGAAAAACAATGTGGTTCCATATCCCTTCTATCTCCTATGTGTATATCTATGATTTATCAATAACATGCCCTAATATTGTGCCATTTCTTCATTGAAGATTGTTGTATAGTGTCTCCTCTTCCAAGTCTCGTCAGGTGCAGCTTGAGCCTGGTTCTATCTGTGCTATTCATCTGACCAGATTAATTCCTCCTGAACCCCATTTACACCCTGTAAAGCAATCATTGAACCGAACAATCTATAGATTTATCAAGGTACATTTAAAATTTGACCGACTGCATTCCCTGGAATTACATCTCGTGCCTTGTTTCAATCCTTATGATTTTACACTCGGCCGGCCGGCCGGCCGGGTCAGAGTTGACCCTGAAAAAGGGGTTCACAGTATTAGTCAGAGAAGAGGATGATAGGGGAAAGGGTGGGGTTGGTCAGTGAAGAGGCATATTATGGCATTTTAAACCGAGGCCCTTTTTGTTCTCAACAAGCCTGGCAACTAAACAAAAGTACTCCGGTTGGGTCCTTTATCACCAGTTTTGGGGACACACTGAACACTTTCAAATTACGTGAGTCATGTGACACGAAACAAACTTTGTCACCCTGATTTAGTTCAAATCCACGTCGTGCGTCTATACCCTACTCAATACGCGGCAGAGTGCCACGCCCCCAAATGTCCCTATACACTTAACCCACTGTTGTTCTATTGTTAACCGACCTCCCCCCCCCCCCCCCCCAAATCATCTAAAGAATTCCTGGAACACAATGAAGACACAATGGGAGGGTGCATTCTGCAGCATACGGAGCATTATGCGCACGTTGCGTGCTGGCTTAAATAAAACACACCCACTTCGCATGCGCTGGCTCCAACAATCATCACAAGCCCAATGGAAATGCAGTGAACTCACTTTTCTTAAAGGATTTACGCAACAAATTAGAAAGCTTGGGACTTGCCTTTAACGTATGTGTTGTAAAGACTCAAAATCTTATTAACAAACTGAAATTCTGCCCAAAGAATCGCTTTGAACGTTAAAATCAAGGAATTTAGGTTAAATTGCACACAACTGTATGCCAGCTTTGTAACCGGAAGTAGGAAAAAGAATGCTCGTACTACCAAAGCACGCGAGTATTAGGTATCTACTTACCGACAGGATAGAACAGCTGGCGCACGATGTACATACGCACTGCTCTGATTTGGATAAGCCATGTCTTTAACATCCGATAACACACCCCACGTGATCACGTTTTGTCAATTCAGATGTCTAAACTGTTTTCGACATTTATGAATAGAAATTAAATGCTGTCGCTTATAAGTTCCCAACAATCAACGTGCCTACCATGTGTCTGTGTCGTCGGGTGGGCTCCAATGACGTTTAACGGCCAACACATCGTCACCCTCAGAGTGCCCATGGTCACCCTCAGAGTGTCCATGGTCACCCTCAGAGTGCCCATGGTCATCCTCAGAGTGCCCATGGTCATCCTCAGAGTGCCCATGGTCATCCTCAGAGTGCCCATGGTCACCCTCAGAATGCCCATGCTCATTGCCTGGACTCCCGTTAGTGACCTGGACCAGGACAAGGCACAACACAGCAAACACCAGGAACATCTTGCCAGAGAACATGTTGCAACTTTCTGTATCGTATAGCTCTTCTTCACACAAGTGACTTGTTTGCCTGTAAGAATTGAATAATGTTATTGAAAGCAGTTTTTCTTTTGGAAATGAACAACGGTTTAATTTCTGTAGAATTTCTAACTGATTAATATTTTGTTTGCTTGTGTAAACTTGTTTGTTTTGTTCAAATAATACTTGCTAGCTCAATATTTGTGTACGCACGGCCAAATAATACAGGTTTTCACGGCGTATTTCAACCTTATTCCATGAAAGTTTATACCCGACTCATTCATTTTAATTTGAAAATTAAAGTTCCTTTACATCATCATTAAATCAAAAAGGTACATTTAAATGCATGAGTTGAGCATTATATCATCATTTAACCCAACTCATCGCCAAAATAAGTACGTTTCAATTGAAACTGATGTTCCTAAGTTCATTCAACTTCATCAGAACCAGTCATAATCGGTTGATCAAGAATTAATTTTCATCATTTGGCGTTTCATTTCTCAGGCACGAGTATGACATTTTAGGAAACGGGTTCTTTTCCTAACTGTCTCATTTGCTTATGCGCGTCAGAAGATTGCAGACTAAAGATAGTACCCATTAAAAGGAAAGAAAGTGAAACTTAACGTAAAATGTGAAAATATGACTTGGAAATATTGTAAAGAGGAACAAATCTGTTATGCAAGATGACCCCAAAGGGATACTCATGTTTTTGCTCGGTACTTTCAAATTGAATGTTCTAGCGTGCAAAGCTGATGCGTATGTAGCTGGTACAAAGCTTTGGAAGCTGTACATAGCTGACGCTAGCGTGCATAGCTGACGCGTAGCTGGTACAAAGCTTTGGAAGCTGTACATAGCTGACGCTAGCGTGCATAGCTGATGCGTAGCTGGTACAAAGCTTTGGAAGCTGTACATAGCTGACGCTAGCGTGCATAGCTGATGCGTAGCTGGTACAAAGCTTTGGAAGCTGTACATAGCTGATGCTAGCGTGCATAGCTGATGCGTAGCTGGTACAAAGCATTGGAAGCTGTACATAGCTGACGCTAGCGTGCATAGCTGATGCGTAGCTGGTACAAAGCATTGGAAGCTGTACATAGCTGACGCTAGCGTGCATAGCTGACGCGTAGCTGGTACAAAGCTTTGGAAGCTGTACATAGCTGACGCTAGCGTGCATAGCTGATGCGTAGCTGGTACAAAGCATTGGAAGCTGTACATAGCTGACGCTAGCGTGCATAGCTGATGCGTAGCTGGTACAAAGCATTGGAAGCTGTACATAGCTGACGCTAGCGTGCATAGCTGATGCGTAGCTGGTACAAAGCTTTGGAAGCTGTACATAGCTGACGCTAGCGTGCATAGCTGATGCGTAGCTGGTACAAAGCATTGGAAGCTGTACATAGCTGACGCTAGCGTGCATAGCTGACGCGTAGCTGGTACAAAAGCTTTGAAGCTGTACGCAGCTGACGCTGGCGTGCATAGCTGATGCGTAGCTGGTACAAAGCTTTGGAAGCTGTACGCAGCTGACGCTGGCGATGCATAGCTGACGCGTAGCTGGTACAAAGCTTTGGAAGCTGTACATAGCTGACGCTGGCGTGCGCATAGCTGATGCGTAGCTGGTACAAAGCATTGGAAGCTGTACATAGCTGACGCTGGCGTGCATAGCTGATGCGTAGCTGGTACAAAGCTTTGGAAGCTGTGCATAGCTGACGCTGGCGTGCATAGCTGACGCGTAGGCTGGTACAAAGCTTTGGAAGCTGTACATAGCTGACGCTGGCGTGCATAGCTGACGCGTAGCTGGTACCAAAGCTTTGAAGCTGTGCATAGCTGACGCTGGCGTGCATAGCTGACGCGTAGCTGGTACAAAGCTTTGGAAGCTGTACATAGCTGACGCTAGCGTGCATAGCTGATGCGTAGCTGGTACAAAGCATTGGAAGCTGTACATAGCTGACGCTAGCGTGCATTGCTGATGCGTAGCTGGTACAAAGCTTTGGAAGCTGTGACAGCTGACGCTTGCGTGCATAGATGACGCGTAGCTGGTACAAAGCTTTGGAAGCTGTACATAGCTGACGCTAGCGTGCATAGCTGACGCGTAGCTGGTACAAAGTTTTGGAAGCTGTACATAGCTGACGCTAGCGTGCATTATTGATGCGTAGTGAGTACAAAGCTATACAAACTGAAAACACGGCTAATGCTCTCGTGTAATGCTGATGCTAGTGTGCATTGCTGACGCTGTCGTGTAGTGCTGACGCTAGTGTGCATTATTGACGCTGTCGTGTAGTGCTGATGCTAGTGTGCATTGCTGACGCTGTCGTGTAGTGCTGACGCTAGTGTGCATTATTGACGCTGTCGTGTAGTGCTGATGCTAGTGTGCATTGCTGACGCTGTCGTGTAGTGCTGACGCTAGCGTGCATTGCTGACGCTGTCGTGTAGTGCTGTGCTAGTGTGCATTATTATAGACGCTGTCGTGTAGTGCTGACGCTAGTGTGTATTATTGACGCTGTCGTGTAGCGCTGACGCTAGTGTGCATTATTGACGCTGTCGTGTAGTGCTGACGCTAGTGTGCATTATTGACGCTGTCGTGTAGTGCTGATGCTAGTGTGCATTGCTGACGCTGTCGTGTAGTGCTGACGCTAGTGTGCATTGCTGACGCTGTCGTGTAGTGCTGTGCTAGTGTGCATTATTATTGACGCTGTCGTGTAGTGCTGACGCTAGTGTGCATTATTGACGCTGTCTGCTGCTAGTGTGCATTGCTGACGCTGTCGTGTAGTGCTGATGCTAGTGTGCATTGCTGTCGTGTAGTGCTGATGCTAGTGTGCATTGCTGTCGTGTAGTGCTGATGCTAGTGTGCATTGCTGACGCTGTCGTGTAGTGCTGATGCTAGTGTGCATTGTTGACGCTGTCGTTTAATGCTGATGTGCATTGCTGACGTGGTGGTGTAATGCTAATGCGAGCTGCGTGTTTTTCATTGCAACCTTGCCTGTCAATTATACATTTAAATTAAAAAGGAAGAGGACCCAGGTGTAAATAAATGAACCAATCCCAACCCAATCACAGTAATGTTGCTAATTACAATTTGAATAAATTATATTGTTGTACCAACAATTCTGTTTTCAGGTGCCTTGTTTCTCCGAGTAACTGTGTGCTGGCATAGACTTAACAATCAGTCACAATTGGTGGTAGATATCCATCAAAACAGACTCATACCCCTGGCCCAGAGATCGCTCCGAGTGGTATCTCGTCTAGGGAAGAATCTTAGTTTTGGGGAATTGTCACCACAAATGGTGTGTGACTTGACCCTATCGAACTTAATAGGTTGAGCCCGGGAAACCCGCCACAATACTGTACAATTTATTGGCCTGGACTAAAACATTTTTTTTAATTTGGGGGAAATGATTAGTAGCCAGTGATATAATTGATACTTTTTTGAAAGAAAAATTAATCATTTTCACAATTTAGATTAAAACACTTTACATCAAGTTAGCTATGTCGCACGCACAATGCGCACAATGTGCATATTGAAATCCTAAATGTTTTCATATGTGTTGGGAAATTGATTGGGCTGGACTAATTGATTAATTCGGGGTGCTAGTGACTAGTAGTCACGTATATGATGAACACATGAAAGCAAAATCAATAATGCTCACATCTTTAGGTTGAAACACATTTCGTTAACCATATCACACACACTTTGTGCATACACACATCCTATGCGTAAGTTGGAAGTGACGGTTTTTCGATTATCGACGTCATTCTAAATTAGGTGTTGAGCACAACATAATCGGTGTTGTAATAATAATTTGGTGTTCACTTCAGTCTGGTAGAAAATGTACCCAAGAAAAATAGAGTTGAATTATGCTTCATCTTATTCCAGATGGTTGTAATTTTTTTACAATCTTGAAAATACAAAATATTTGTTTCATTTTAAATACGTATCATCTCAAAACATTTAATCAGTATTCTTGAAAGGAATGGAAGATGGTTATCATTTTTCAAATCTTTGAAATATGTAAAAACGTTATCTTTTTTCAAATAACATTTCTTTTTATATTTCTTTTTATAACCGAATAAATATTTATGTTCATGAAAAAATATCTTTTTTCACACTAAATTTCCGGTAAAGTTAAACATTTTGTAACAAACATTACCTAGAGTATGCAACCAGTAATACGCCATAGTTTTGTAATTTTTCTGAGAAATGCTAATCCAAAAGGTAAGTGGGTCATATCACGAGTGCGGCGAATTACGTACATGGACGATACATATTTACTATTTTCTTATAACCATAACCTTGAACTGAGGTTCTCAGATACTGCGTTTTTCTGTAATCAGTTATGTTAGAAGTCTATTACCTACATACGTAAATATACTTCTCGTTATGTATACTGAACAGCAAAAGAAACGCAAGTGCGAGGTCTTGTCAAGTTTTCAAACAGAAGACAAACCATTTTGATTCTAATTACTCATTTAATGAAAAATGCTTTCAATTTGTGAGCTGAAAGTGACTGTTGAATGTGAAAATCTTGCAATGCAATTTCAACAGTCACTTTCAGCTCACAAATTGAAAGCATTTTTCAGAGTTGTTGACTCGAGTCGGTGACTCGGACTCGAGTCCGACTCGAGTCGCCAATTTTTGTGACTTGCGACTTGACTTGACTTGGACAAAAATGACTTGGGACTCGACTTGACTTGGACAAAAATGACTTGTGACTTGACTTGACTTGAGTAAATTTGACTTGACGACATTGCAAGTCATCATGTATTTTAGGTTGTTTTATTACATGTATTGTTCTGGTCAATCCGGCTACGGCAGCCGAATACTTTTGTGACGGGAAAAAAATGCCGTCGCGAATTTTATATCTATACGTAACACATAATAATAGTGTATACTGTACACGTATGTGCCTTGTACTGTAAAGTGTACGCTACATGTCTAGTCTTCAACACAATCCGTCGTAGTGGAAGAAGTGGGCTATTACTGGTAAAGGCATTGCATTAATATTCAAAATAATTTATACAAACGGCTGGAACGAGGTTATAGCGACATTGTTAATTGTATTAAGAATTTGTAAAGCGTTGAACAATTATCGCAAATTTTTCGTAAAACAAAACCGAATGTTTTACTCCGTAAAAATGGAATTTTAAAATATTTTACGAACGTAATTTTTAAATTCTCCTTACATCACCTATGCAAGCGTTGTCAGAGTTGTCAACACAGAATCAGTAAGGATTTCATGCACAACGTTGTAATACACTGGATCCGGAGTCCGTGATTTTAACAAATGTATTGTTTGTGACAATTAACAGCGACCGAATAACTAAGAAGCAGCAATTACTAGTTTTTGGGGCGTATACAAAATTTTTCTTCTTCCAAATTACCAAATTCCGAGGCCCATATAAGAGTGTAAATTACCATACGTCGGTTTCCGTCCTGGGAGAAAAATGAATTGTCCAGCGTGTAACAGCTTCAACCGTCTGCAAATTTTCGTACAAATATTGAAATGAACCACTTTAAATACATGTTACCTACGCTAGATTGATAATTTTCAGATTAAAAAAATTTAAAACCTCAATCGCTTCTTTCTATACTTTCCACACAACCCCCATAATTTCTGGACCGAATTGATGAAAAACTACCTGGTTCCCTGTTTTGTAAATAACATTGAATTCAGATGCGGGCACCAACAAAAACAATGACGCACTACACAATTTGTGAAGCGTTAACGTCATACTTGGATTTGTTTGCGAGTTTCTGGTCTTCAATAGTCATTTATTTACCTCCCATCATGTTATCACTTGTTTTTCATTTATTTTATTCAATCAGCAACTTATATTAATGAAGTAAAATACGTCTAAGCATCTTCAATAAAGTGTCAATCTTTAGGCCTACAGTGTACATTTCCCTTCACGATACACGGTACACGTGTGTGCGTTTGTATAGTTTTCTAGAAAATATTGCCCGATGATTACAGCGAGGTTTCGCGGCTAATTCGAGATAAATGTGTCAATTATGTATCCTATAAACAACAAATGACAAACACTGGATTTATTCTCACTGCCAAGACAGGGAACATGACAAACAGAACATTATTATAGGCAAAAAAAAAAAAAAAAAAAAAAAAAACGGCTCCGGTTTCTGGTGATCTCCGTGCGCGTGGCCTCAGCTAGACCTGCACGTCGGCATTTTATTTTATTATTTTTTGCTATGAAACGATGTCCAAACGTTTGGCTGATTTGTGAGTCCTCTCTTAGCCACCATACTTTGTATAATGGGAAATTTGGTCCCTGCCTACACATGTAATTTTTTTTTAAACAAAACAAAACAAACAAAAAACAAAATCGCGTCACCGCACCAATTTTGAAACTGGAGACTTTTTTAGCCTTATTCGGGACGATAAATGGCTTGTGACTTGACTTGACTTGAGAAAATTTGACTTGTGACTTGACTTGACTTGACTTGGGAAAATTTGACTTGTGACTTGACTTGACTTGAGAACATTTGACTTGTGACTTGACTTGACTTGACAAAAAATGACTTGGTTACAACACTGGCATTTTTCATTAAATGAGTGATTAGAATAAAAATGGTTTGTCTTCTGTTTGAAAACTTGACAAGACCTCGGACTTGCGTTTCTTTTGCTGTTCAGTATATATCGTTGTGAAATAGTCTATATAGGCCTATGATGATGTATAGACTATTTCATAACGTGATATAGGCTACATAACTGATTGACTGGACTTTCTATATCAGTAATGTTACCTTGTATGAAACAATTGAACTTACCTTGATGAATTCGCAGTAACTGAATCTTCAAGCTGGATGAAACGTTTTGGTAACTGAAGTGGGGACCGAGCAATACCATATTTATACCCGAAGGGGCCTCCGTGGCACGCCCTGAAATCAGTCACTTTGTCCACATCAGTTAAACGTAAGTGGCCAATGAATGAGCATTTAAAATCGTTAACGGGCTGGCATGTGAGTGCTTAAATAAAATATGAACATGTTTAATATTTTTAATATTAATTAGGCAATAAATGAGAATCAAATATAGACGATGTGACCAGTGACGTCGCATTTAAATAAAAACATTAAATCACCAACAACCACTGGCAGCGTTTCTCCTTTCTCAATGGAGTTCGACCTGAGGGGATTTTGTCAAAACTTAGGCTAAGCGCATTTCCTCCTTTTTTTTGCAAAGGTTTGTGCAGCAGACAGCACAATAGCTATGCAGCATTGTCTCGCGACGATGTGAAAATATGATAATAATATCGCCAACAATTTCACTGAAAAGCGTAATTTGATGTGAGAGAACGACTTAACACCATGTTAAATTCTCAATTGAGCACGATCAGAGCACACTGATCGAAACGCCGAGTTGTACCTCCAGTTCTTTTCAGAACTAATTACTACTCAATTGAGAATTTCACAATTAGTCTTACTTAGGTGAGGGTGATGATAACTGGGCATAGCGGCAGTAGCATGCAGTACATGTAAGTATTACTCAATATGCTCGCTATCTATCCTCAAAATAATTGAAGAGATCTCAAAAACCAAATGTCAGACTTGTATCCGAGTCCAAGTCCCCAGTGTCGAGTTCGAGTCTGAGTCCCAAATCATGAAGGTCGAGTCCGAGTGGCGAGTCACTTTAAAAAAAAAATCAAAAGAAAAACTTATACATAATGTCATGGTTCAAATTTCAAAGTATCTCATCAATTTGACTGAACCAAAGATTTATTTCCAAAATCAACATTTTTTTAAATTTATTTTTCTTATTTTAGTTAACTTGTCATAAAATTGAACAACTCATTGAATTTACTCTATATATTTTTTAAATTTATTAATACGACATGTTTGGAAATCATCTCATTAATTACATATACAAGCAGTGCTCTCACCATGATTAATTTAGGAGTGGCTGGGGTCAGCAATTAGGTGCATAGTCTCAGAAGCCATCCATCATCCCTTAACAATTTTGATCTATTGTTTGAATGGAACTATTGCAGAATGGAGATCATGATTAATTTCGATATTGTCAAGTTTAAAGATCCTTAAGTCTGATTGCCATAGCACTATTATAATTAATTTTTTATATATTAATAACCATCATGTTGAATCACTGGTGTTAGTGTGAATGACCGCTCAAAAATAATCAGTTGGATATGACAGCTGGTAATATGTGCTTTTATCTTTGTATTTTTACATCAGGCAATTGACACATTTAAATGTTGGAAAGGCTGGTACATGAATGACAATGTTTTCTTTTCTTTCTGAAAAGTAATTTACATAACCTTTATATTGGTATTACCATAGAGCAAGGTCCAGATGGTATTACACAAAACGTCCTATTGTTTTTGAAGAGATGTTTTATTAATGGGTCACCGTGAGTGTACAATAGCAGTTCTTGTGTGCCGAAAATAATTTGCATCCTGGCTGATAATTTTGACAAACATTGTGTTTAAATGGAGTAAAAGAAGCGCTGGTATTGATACAGAAGCAACAACAAAACACAACAAACGACTAGCTGTTGTCTGTACCTAAACTGTATATTGATACTGACGAATACTGACAATGAGCACCATTGAAATTAGTAATTTTATGGATTCTCATCTGCTGTATTAGCAGCAACATATCCTTTATATGCTCCTCTGTGGTGATTTCGTGTTGTATCACGAAACTAGACCAGCATTTTATCAACAAATTTGATTCCACTGGGTCATAATTACATCATTTAAAAATACGCGTATATCGTGAAATACATAGAAATAATCTCTCATAAACCATACCAAAATGTTTCGTAAGAGAATCTCCACGCGAATGCAACCCGCTACATTCACGTTTGTTTATGGTGGAACCGAGGACCTTCCATTGTTCCCCTCTTTTGTTCCCTTTGTTCTCTTTGTTCTCGGACTTTTGTTTAGACATCTCCCATTTGCAAACAATAACCGCCAACTGAGATCCCATTGTTTTGTAATAAGTCCTCGGTTTACACCATAAATAAAATCATGTGCGGGCTGATGTTTCGATGTACATAATTATGTTGGTCTATGTATTAAAAGATCTAGTATTACATGAACATTATGTTATATACTGACATTGTAAGTATCAGAAACATCCTAGCCACCGACGTTATTATTCAAGTAAAAAAGGATAAAATTCTTTTGAAAGAAAATACATATACATTGATTTAGGGCGGCGTGGACAATATTTCTAGCGTGGCGGAATGAGCTGGCGAGAGCGCTGTTTACAAGAGTTGCTATAATAAATCTTATTCAAATGTAGTCCATCCATCTTTCTCCATGATGCATTATGCAAGTTATCATAATACACGTTGTATTTCTATGATGTTGTACGCCAAAGCTTTAGCACATTTTTTGTAAGGAATTTCTGGAAGACGCACTTTCATGCGGCCGCTGCGTAAGCGATTCCGATCGCTTTACTACTACGACATAGGATGCACGTTTTAAATTTTATAAAACTGTTCGCACTGTTGAAAACACTACTTTGCAAATAGTGAAAATTGTGAATATTGGGCATTTTGCCGTCAAGTCAGAGTCACAGACATCAAGTCCGAAGGGTCGAGTCCGAGACCGAAGGGTCGAGTCTGAGTCTGAGTCCGAGTCCGGGTCATTGTTAATCATGACTCGAGTCACTGTTAATCATAACTCAAGTCCGAGTCACCAAAATGTGACTCAAGTCTTTTTTTTTATGCAAGTTGCTCCACACAAGGCCAATTGCCACTCCAAGGTGGGGGGCTACTACGTCACTGAGTTGTTACAACAACTCCACACTGAAGAACCAGCCCCTCACACCGAAACAAGACAAGTTAATAACCAGCCTCTTCACGGTGCGAATAGGACAAGGCAGTTGTTAAACTGCCTCTGCCCCTATAAGCAATTGTGGTTAAGTGTCTTGCTCAAGGACACAAGTGTCATGACCGAGATTCGAACCCACATTCTGCTGCTAACACCAGAACTTGTGTCCGGTAAACTGCCGAACTCGAGTCCAAGTCCGAGTCACGAGTCGTACAAGTCTGCAACATGTCTGTCGGTATGTTCGCCTGTTTTGTAGTCCCTTATGACTTAACAGCCTATACCCTACTATCCTGTACTGTCTTTCTGTTTGTAGAATGTCGAATCCAACTGCCATTTGTACACAGAACATATGCATCACGCATTTTGTCATCTGCTATAAAAACAGATGACAAAATGGCCAATATCTCAAAAGATGTGCACAAATTCATTGCTCAAAATGTCCAACAAATTGTTTCGACCATTTGCAGGAAAATGATATTTGACAATGTTTGCGAGAACAGTGGCGGCTGTCATCTACATTATTTCCTAAGTGAGCATATTTATTACGCCTTTTAGAATGCAGCCATCCATAGTTTGGTCACGCTCAGCTGATGTACCGAGGATTGTCAAATCAACATGGCCAGATGCAGAGATGAAATTGGAGTGGGTTCAAATTGTAAAAATAATAATGTGCAAAAGTATCCCATTTCACGAAATTGAACATGATGTTTGTGGCTTATTTTTAGAGGTTGGTGGGGGTGGGAACACTCTTCAAATATGTATGTGCCCAAAACCAAATAAGGAGTGCGCAGCCTCATTCCCATCCAATGGCGTAGCTAAAGGGGAACAAGGGGCGGCCGCCCTTCCCCCAGCCGAATTTATGAGGGAAAAATCAGAAATTTTGGATTTTGGGAGAAAAAACATAATAAATTGTTGATTAATCCGACAGCCTATAATTCCAACTGCCAATTTATCCGACAGCATTTAAATTCGCCAGATAATAATAACCAAATGAATCGGCCTAGGACTACTTGTTAATATTGCTCCGATCAGTAGCGTATCTGATTGGGGGTCCGCTTTTGACATTCATTTACGAAATTGCTTAAATACAGCCAATATGCCCAACACAAATTTTCCTGATATTCAGCCCGACAAACAATCCGACAAACTGAAAGGACTTTTGTAAGATATGCTTCTAACAATAACAGGGAAGCCAACTTTTCCGACTCTTCTTCGGCCTATTATTTCCGACTTAATAGCAATGCTCAAATAGAATACCCAGAACGTGTTAGTCCGATAATAACCTCGTTACAGTATTTCATATGGTCAGGATATCTGCGTGTTTGATCGAGGCATCTGTTAGATAATTCGACCCAACTAATATAGGCCTAATTAAATACCGGTATGATCAGAATCCCATTTTAGATAATTCAACCCAACTAATATAGGCCTAATTAAATACCAGTACGATCAGAATCCCATTTTAGATAATTCGACCCAACTAATATAGGCTTAATTAAATACCGGTACGATCAGAATCCCATTTTAGATAATTCGACCCAACTAATATAGGCTTAATTAAATACCGGTACGATCAGAATCCCATTTTAGATAATTCAACCCAACTAATATAGGCCTAATTAAATACCGGTACGATCAGAATCCCATTTTAGATAATTCGACCCAACTAATATAGGCCTAATTAAATACCAGTACGATCAGAATCCCATTTTAGATAATTCGACCCAACTAATATAGGCCTAATTAAATACCGGTAAGATCAGAATCCCATTTTAGATAATTCGACCCAACTAATATAGGCCTAATTAAATACCGGTAAGATCAGAATCCCATTTTAGATAATTCGACCCAACTAATATAGGCCTAATTAAATACCGGTACGATCAGAATCCCATTTTAGATAATTCGACCCAACTAATATAGGCCTAATTAAATACCGGTACGATCAGAATCCCATTTTAGATAATTCGACCCCACTAATATAGGCCTAATTAAATACCGGTAAGATCAGAATCCCATTTTAGATAATTCGACCCAACTAATATAGGCCTAATTAAATACCGGTACGATCAGAATCCCATTTTAGATAATTCGACCCAACTAATATAGGCCTAATTAAATACCAGTACGATCAGAATCCCATTTTAGATAATTCGACCCAACTAATATAGGCCTAATTAAATACCAGTACGATCAGAATCCCATTTTAGATAATTCGACCCAACTAATATAGGCCTAATTAAATACCAGTACGATCAGAATCCCATTTTAGATAATTCGACCCAACCAATATAGGCCTAATTAAATACCAGTACGATCAGAATCCCATTTTAGATAATTCGACCCAACTAATATAGGCCTAATTAAATACCAGTACGATCAGAATCCCATTTTAGATAATTCGACCCAACTAATATAGGCCTAATTAAATACCGGTAAGATCAGAATCCCATTTTAGATAATTCGACCCAACTAATATAGGCCTAATTAAATACCGGTAAGATCAGAATCCCATTTTAGATAATTCGACCCAACTAATATAGGCCTAATTAAATACCGGTAAGATCAGAATCCCATTTTAGATAATTCGACCCAACTAATATAGGCCTAATTAAATACCGGTAAGATCAGAATCCCATTTTAGATAATTCGACCCAACTAATATAGGCCTAATTAAATACCGGTAAGATCAGAATCCCATTTTAGATAATTCGACCCAACTAATATAGGC
Organism: Zoroaster sp. YZ-2022; assembly: GCA_029582265.1. Classification (NCBI taxonomy): domain Eukaryota; kingdom Metazoa; phylum Echinodermata; class Asteroidea; order Forcipulatida; family Zoroasteridae; genus Zoroaster; species Zoroaster sp. YZ-2022. The sequence goes on along the minus strand of CM055828.1, from coordinate 13,250,239 downwards.
CTAATTAAATACCGGTACGATCAGAATCCCATTTTAGATAATTCGACCCAACTAATATAGGCCTAATTAAATACCGGTACGATCAGAATCCCATTTTAGATAATTCGACCCAACTAATATAGGCCTAATTAAATACCGGTACGATCAGAATCCCATTTTAGATAATTCGACCCAACTAATATAGG